>JBBHAA010000905.1:3880000-3881639 GCA_037953035.1 Aquarana catesbeiana | reverse complement strand
CTCTCTTACACACGCACACTCTCTCTTACACACACACACTCTCTCTTACACACACACACACACACACACACTCTCTCTTACACACACACACACACACACACACACTCTCTCTTCACACACACACACACACACACAAACTCTCTCTTACACACACACTCTCTCTCTTACACACACACACACACTCTCTTACACACACACACTCTCTCTTACACACACACACACTCTCTCTTACACACACACACACACTCTCTCACTCACACACACACGCACACTCTTACACGCACACTCTTACACACACACGCACACTCTTACACACACACGCACACTCTTACACACACACACACTCTCTTACATACGCACACTCTCTCTTACACACACACACACACTCTCTCTTACACACACACACACACACACACTCTCTCTCTCTTACACACACACACACACACACTCACTCACTCTTACACACACACTCACTCTCTCTTACACACACACTCTCACACACACACACTCTCTCACTCACACACACACGCACACTCTTACACACACGCACACACTCTCTTACACACGCACACTCTCTCTTACACACGCACACTCTCTCTTACACACGCACACTCTCTCTTACACACACACACTCTCTCTTACACACACACACACACACACACACACACTCTCTCTTACACACACACACACACACACACTCTCTCTTAACACACACACACACACACACACAAACTCTCTCTTACACACACACTCTCTCTCTTACACACACACACACACACACACTCTCTTACACACACACACACACACTCTCTAACACACACACACACACTCTTACATACGCACACTCTCTCTTACACACACACACACACTCTCTCTTACACACACACACACACACACACTCTCTCACTCACACACACACGCACACTCTTACACACACACGCACACTCTTACACACACACGCACACTCTTACACACACACGCACACTCTTACACACACACGCACACTCTTACACACACACACACTCTCTTACACACACACACTCTCTTACACACACGCACACTCTCTTACATACGCACACTCTCTCTTACACACACACACACACACTCTCTCTTACACACACACACACTCTCTCTCTCTTACACACACACACACACACACTCACTCACTCTTACACACACACTCACTCTCTCTTACACACACACTCTCACACACACACTCTCTCACTCACACACACGCACACTCTTACACACACGCACACACTCTCTTACACACACGCACACTCTCTCTTACACACGCACACTCTCTCTTACACACGCACACTCTCTCTTACACACGCACACTCTCTCTTACACACGCACACTCTCTCTTACACGCGCACACTCTCTCTTACACGCGCACACTCTCTCTTACACACGCACACTCTCTCTTACACACGCACACACTCTCTCTTACACACACACACACACACACACTCTCTCTCTTACACACACACACACACTCTTACACACACTATCTTTCTCTCACTCACTAACACACTCTTACACACACTATCTTTCTCTCACTCACTAACACACTCTAACACTTTTGGGAGCAGAGGTCATTAAAGCCTAGTTGCCCAGACTTCATTTAGCAAGGTCA